>CANUEX010039465.1:0-14715 GCA_948099535.1 Jatropha multifida
TAGGCCAGCCATGCATAGTCTGAGGGTCTTAGCATCGTATCCGACTGTAGGGCACATCTGCCAAGCATAAACATAGGGTCTTGCACCTCCGTGTATGGCCTAAGGCCTTTCGAGCATCCCGGGCGGCATAGTCTTTCCATACAGGAACCTCACCCTTCGGAGAGATGCGCACTATAGGCTCGTGGCCCTATAGTGTCCATAGAGCTCCTTCCCTATGGAGACATCAGCCCCTCTTGATAAAGCTTGATGCCCGCATCCTAGCTCACTAGGGCTCAGGTCATCATCCCGGCCCCGGGGCGGCGGAGAGCATTACGCCGGGTCTCCCCTCTCATATTCTCGGCACCCATGCCATCCAACATGCTATTCCAGTCTCCAATAGCCTTACTTTGTCCATAGCGTTACCATGGTAATGCACCATGGGTAGGGGTGCTGGACTCACACCCCTACATTCTCCCCCACTCAAACGATCGATGACCTCATCGATTGTGCTGCACCAACTCTGTGCTTCTCCTCTACAATCTTCATTGCTATCTTGTCTTCAAATGAATGGTTCTATGCCTCTGCTCGTTACGCTGTCTTGTGAAAGAACTAAATGCACAAATTTGTTTGTGTTTTTGCAGTGCTTTCCTCTTCTTTGTTCTTCTCTTCTTCTTGATTCTCTTTTTAGGAACTACATGCTTCTACTCTGGATTTATGTCACCAATGTCCCATCCCTTCAATTTATCTCTACATTAAGGATCATTCTTCAACATCTCTTCTCTTATCTATATTCCATATTATCATTGTCTACATTCTCCCACCCTTCTTCATAGAGGATTATACTTATATTATTGTCTTTACTCTCTATTTATACCATTCTTCCCTCTTTTAGCCAAGTAGGATTCCCATGTGTACTCTCCCCCACTCAACAATCGACGTCCTCGTCGATTATGGTATCGTGCTTAGAGTGCTCTTGACATCTCTCCTTTGCACTGCTTGTTGTCTGACCCACATTTCGCTTATGATGTGGTTGTCCCTTCGTGAACTGCTTGCTACTGCGTCACGGTCATTCGCATCCAAGCGCCCGTCATTGTTTGAGCGTCTATATGCTTTTGCTACTTCATTGCATGTTATATGTACCTCGCAAAATACAGCAAAAAAAAAAAAAACCCAAAGTAGTCACATGGTAGAGTATATATGTAAATATAATAATTGTTCTGCCTTTGCTTCATGCACAATCGTTGCACACAATATTAATAACAATAATAATCAAAATGAAAGAACACATTGGGGTAAGGAGGGATACCACTTACAGATACAATTGTCTTACCCATGTGCGTACAACATAGTACTTATCTCGGTTTCTATTTCACTATTTATGTTTTACTTGTGTCTTTTATCACCTCGCTTGTCTACATTCTCCCACCCATGTGCGTCTTTTTGTTGTTGTATATATATATAAAAAAATATTTATAAAAACATCCTAAAACTTTAGAGAAATGAAAAAAAATAAAAAAAATTATAAAAATTATATTAAAAACTAAAATAGGGTAAATACATATGATATAAAAGTCCTATACATGTGTATTAGTTAAAATTTTTTGTAAAATTATAAATTTGAAAGATATACAGAAAAATTCTATCTATAAAGAAAATAATAAAGTTATATAGATGTAAAAATAGATCCTCTTAAAAAAAAAGATGTAAACATAGATAATTGTTATAAATAAATGAAAAAAATAATCTGTGAAAATAGAGAGTTTGTTGAATGGTATATCTTATTGATATTAGAGATGTATTTATACATGATTTTCAGAAAGTGTATAACTAAGAATAAGAATCCTAGAATTGATAAAATTTATAGCTAGCCTATAGATATCTCACAAGTAAACAGATAAAGAAAACAATATAGTTGTACATGAGATAAATATAAAACAAATACAATAGCAAATATAAGTTAATACTCTCCCTCTATGAGCCCCCTCCTGAGTGTCGTGAGAAAGGTCTGAGGGATGGAGCCTCTTTGGACGGGCCCATTGGTCGATTCATCACGGAAAAGTGGGAGGAACTTCCTTGCGATTCCCTTTTTCCTGTTGTGATTAGTCGGTCTGATCACTAGTTTGTCAGCTTTATGGCTTTGTTTAGCGCTTTTAAGTGACGTTAGGTTAACTCTTTAGAGCGTTTTGACTGTGAGTGGTGTGTTAAAGTCGCCACCTTAATTTTTTCTTATTTTTGGAGAAAATATAACATAAAAACCCCATCATTGACTTTTTTTTAGTGTGCCACTATGGATAAAATGCACTAGCTTTAAATTATTAGGTTTGAGAACTAGGTTTTCAGCTTCTTTATGTATGGATAAAGAGTTTGGGTCTAATTGAAAATAAAAAATTGGCATTTTGCATGAATGTCAGATTATCGATGCATAAAAATACTAATAATGCATGGAAATATTTGGAATATAGTGCATTAAAAATAAATAAATGAATAAAAGTGTGTAATTCGAAAGAAAGCCTAACTCTAGCCTCATTTATCGAGGATTTTAGGTCGTCTAACATATTCTCCTAAATCTCGACTAGTCAATTCAGTCAAGGGCCTGCTACTTAGGTTGAAATCTACAGATATGCTTTCGTACCTCGTTTGTATGAGGATTAAGGTGCATAAAGTTCTACCATCAATCAAGATGGTAGTGTTCTAAGGATGCCACTCTTAGAGTGGGCTTATAGGTGTAACGACTGATTTTGGGCTTAATTTAAAAACTGGTTTTATGGTTTTGTCGAATGGACGGAGCTAAATTTGTCCGGCGAACCGAGCTTAAAGCATGCATAGTGCTGGACGGACCGAGCTTGACACTTGAAAAGGTGCCAAATAGACCGGGCTTAATTGACAAAGTCTGAGTTTAGTAATTATACCTCCATACTTGTGTTAAGGCCGGGTGGAATATCCGAAAATATAAATTTTAAAACTTATTCATTTAAATTTTAATTATAAAATTTTAATCAATAAATTTATGCCGTGTGAAATTTGATGAGACCCGTGAACCATTTGGTTTGTCGAAAATCAATTGAAAAATCGAGCTTAATCAATGAATGACCAGAGGCTTCTAAAAACCCTAGTTTTGTTAATACTTCTCTCCCCTCCTCCATTGTTGGGCCACTCTCACCCAAACCCTCTCTTTCTCTTTCCTTCTCTCCTCTCTCCCTCAGTCCCTCTACCCCTCACGATCTCTCCCTGCCTCCCTCTCACTGCGCCGCCAGCCATGCCACCACGCTCAGCGCCTCACACCAGCAGTAGATACTCCAGCGATCACACCTCCGTCCTTCTTCGCATCGCACCGCCAGCAACTGCAGAGGCTTCGCGCTGGCCATTAGCAGCCTCTTGTGCCATTTCCAGCGGAGCTCAGTCTCCTCCTAATGTCAAAGCACCAGATCGACTATGATCTGCTCGAATCCGGCGAGTCCAGCACCATCTCTGGCTCCTTTGACTTCCGATCGCAGCAACAGTAACTCGCCGCCACCGCCATCTCCTCCATTCTGCTTAATCCGCTCGATCCCAGTGACCCTAGCCACCGTTTCTTGCGATCCAAGCTTGATCGCAGCCTTAAATCACGGTCCAGCCACCGGTGCCACTGTTTGACACCATCTTTGCTTCCTGAGTCCGATCCGGTGCGCTCCAGTGTTCCTTGCTCCGATAGTCTCCGATATTAATTATTTTGGACTATGATTTGTGTGTGGGTACTAAAAATTATTTTCCAGAAAATATTAAATAATTTTATTATTTTGTGGTTGGTTGATTTGTTTGATTTTGGGAGTTAATATTATGTTGATTGTTATATTTGATTGTGGTTTTGAGATATTTGATGTGGTAATTAAATTAATTAAAGGATCTAAATTAGTTGAAGTTAATTATAGGATTTGATAAAATAAATTGAAGGATTTTAGTTAACTAATGATTAATCATGGTTAGTGTCAAATAAATTAATTATGGGTATTGATTAAATAAATTGATTAAGGATTCAGATTAATTATTGGGTGGACAAAATAATAATAATAATAATAATAATAATAATAATGAATTATAGTTAAAATTATATAACCAAATTAAAGAACTTAATTGGTTAAATCATACGTTGAGAATGGATTTTGTTATTAGGGATTACAAATAATAGAATAAATTATTAAAGAATTTAAGATTAAGGTTTAAATATATTAGAATTATTATTAATAACTAATTTATGGAATTAAGTTATTTTTAGGAATAAATATTTTATATAAATATCCGCAAAATATAAGATGTTGGAGTTTACTAAATAAATTTATTAAGTTGAATTAGAACAATAGGGGATTAGAATTATTAGATTTTAGTTAATTAGAATTAATTAGGGGTTGAATTTATTGTTGAGGGACGAATAAAATAAAAATAGTTGTTATGGTAGAATTGATTAGAAATAGAAAATTTGCAATAGAATTTAATAAGGGGATTTATAGAGTAAAGATAGATAATAAAGTTATTTAATTAATTCGAATGTTGGTTAGTGAATACAGATTTAGACAAAAATAATTTAATTAACAAAAGTAACTCAGGTTATTGAATAAATTGAGGAAATTAGAAGTAATTGTTGTAAGGTGAATATAAAGTGAATTTGTGAAAGAATTAATTAAATGGATATTATGGATTATATGGTGGAGGAGTTGGTGTATTCTGATTTGAATTAAAAGATTGAAATGAAACAATAAATAAGAATGAAATGTGTTAATAAGGAAAATTATAGTTTGTGAAGTTTGAGTCAGAAGTAGAAATATATTTATATTTGAGGTTGTTAGACTTAAGGAATTAAGTAATTACATATAGAGATGCACTTTTGTGATTATTAAAGATTAAATAAGGTAAATAATTTATAGAGTTGTTGATTATTTGAGAATTTCAAATAAATTATGTAAAAAGGAAATTTGTTGGTGGAAAGATAATATTTATCTGAAATTAGAATAGTGTTATACAAATTATTATGATGATAGTGAATTAGATTATTTGGAAGGTTATAATAGAATGTTTGGAGTTATGGATATTGGAACATGTGGATAGTGTAGAGTCTATATAATTATAGAAGTTGGAATAGGGTATGAATTATTAGATTGATTTTCTAATTCTTTATTTTATTTGATCAATTATATGACATCCCGACCTGGCAGAGCGATCCTAAGAGGATGGGTAGAGCAAGGGGCTCCTAGCGAGCTTCTAGGATGGCAGGCTAGCTAGGGTAGCGGAATGCGGGACACAGAAATGAATCAAATCATATATCGAAAAGGGGGTAATTAATCATCAGAGGCTTATTTTGGTAGAATGGCTAGAGAGTTGGAAGAACTTCAGGGTTAAGCGTGCTCGCTTGACAGAAATCCTAAGATGGGTGACCTCCTGGAAAGTTTCCATTTCACCTGCAGGACAAAATCGTGCGTGTCTTGCCGATTTAGTATGGGATGGAATCGTCTTGATCCAAAGCGGACAATTTCTTTGGTGGTTGGAGTCAGGGCGTTACAAATTCTTTTCTTATATTTTGGAATTTCTTAGATTGTGACCTCCTGGAAAGTTTCCATTTCACCTGCAGGACAAAATCGTGCGTGTCTTGCCGATTTAGTATGGGATGGAACCGTCTTGATCCAAAGCGGACAATTTCTTTGGTGGTTGGAGTCAGGGCGTTACAAATTCTTTTCTTATATTTTGGAATTTCTTAGATTATCCAAGATCATCTACTGCCCTCCAAGTCAAATCCAAATTAGGATTTGAAATCCTACCATCGTTGTGAGTAATAATATATAATGCATGCCAAACTCATGAATGCATAACTTATTTTAAATCTTGCATTTATTTATTTTCAAGTACTTAAATGCCTATATATATTTATATACATATGGATGTGCATTAATAAACTCTATGAATGGTTGCTTGTGTTTACTATGATGTGATTGTTGTGTGGGAGTTGGGACGACGTGAATCACCTGGGGTTGAGAGCACGGGCGTGGTGAGAATGTCATCCGTCGGCCGTAAGCAGTGGGAGTGGCGCCCCCCTTGTGCACTCTAGATTATGACATGTGTCATGGAAAAATATTTTTATAAAGAAAGTTGTTTTATAAAAAATGTTTTTATCTGATTATGATTTTGCCCGAACGAGGGTGGGCTCCTTGGGTGCACAAGTCACAAGACCATGTGATTATATGATATGATATGATGGATATTAAAGCATGCTTGGGTTTGAGAGCATGGTCCTATTAAGGTGATTTCATTGACTAATGACCACTTGATGTACATTATGGATGCTATTATTTGTGGGTGCCATGATTGACATTTCATGACTGATGAATGCTCAAGTAGGAGAGTCTAGGGTCATTGTGTTTGACTGCTTGGGTATGTATTATGTATTAATATTCACTGAGTTGCAAAACTCCCCTCCCCCCCTTCTCACCCAACTATTTAAGAAGTAGGAATCTGTTCAAAGATGGTCGCAGCTCTGTAGTCTTCCTCGTAGGGCTATCAAAGTATATTCTTATGTTTATGCAATTATTTAAATTAATTGACTAGCATTCTGAGAGTTTCTCCGCTTGAATAGTCTTGGACTCCGCAGTTGCAGGATTGAGTATTTGATCAGGTACTGTTGTTAGGTATACTAATTTGTGGACTTATGAATTGCATTAAAGTGTTTAATTGGATGCATGTATGAACAGTAGCTGTGTTGTAATTGAGACACATTTTATTAGGCCTGAATTATGTATTTTTTGAGAAATGTAATATTGGGCCGAGATTATGTGGCTACTGGATTAGTACATGTAAATATTGTATGGGCTCACTATTTTAGAGAACAACTGTGTTATTTGGATATCATGATTTAGGCTTACTACGGGCCTCGGGAGCCTTAAGTTTATCTAGATCATAATGCCGGTCCGGCCCATGATTTCAGGTCATGACACCGGATCAGAGCTCCACGATTGTTGTCAACCAAATAGGTCAACTCTTCCTCTAATATAAGCTAAGGTATGGCGCAAGGACCCATATTATGGTATTATATAATATTGTTAAGTGATGAATTATTAATTAATAATGAATAAACTAACTAATAGTTTTTGCCTAAGGAAGGCACAAGTGTGATTGAAAGTCGAAAGGATCAACTTTTGAGAGCCAAGTCGAGCTTTAACTCAATTAAGGAAGAAGAGCGAAGTTGGATTTTATGATCGTAGAATCATAAAAGTGAGAGTGAGAGTTGTTGTTGCTGGAGAAGCGCTCGACCAAGCAACAAGAGGTGGTTTTGATTAAAGGGAGAAGTGTGGTATTTATAAGCAAGGAGGTGGTTGGAGCCAAGCTCCACCTCATGATCTGCGTCGATCAGGTGTCCCCGGCAATGGTCAAGCTACTGCTGGGGTCATCGGCGCAGGCGCTGGGTTAATTGGCGAATTTTGGTTGATTACCAAAATACCACTGCCCTTTGATTTTAAGATGTTTGGGCTTTTGAGGATTTGTTTGAGGTATAAACAACGTTTAATCGAGTTGATTCTCATGCCGTTAGATCTATAATAGAAATTCCTAGAGCTAGATGCTGAAATTATGGTCTCTATTTACCCCCTCGGAGAGATCGGAATTTATTAAGGCCCAGTCTGTCGGACTCTAATTTTAGCACTTTTGAAAATAAGTTTGGCATGAAAACTATGCTAGAGGTCTGTGATTATGTTTGGAACATCCTATCCGAATTTTGTCTAATTTTAAGAAAATTTTTCTAAAGCCGGTCCGGTTCGCCAGATTTCCTAGGGCTTTTTTGTGGATTTTCATCTAATTAGAGGGTACAATTGGATCTGGAATTTTATCACAGACATTTTGACTACTATTATTTATCGATCGGAGTTTGGATGAGTCCCAAAAAGTTTATTTTTTTGGCAGGGGCAAGGCCCGTCCTCCCCATTTTCTATAAATAGGGGAGGGGTTGACCCCATTTTTTCACACCCACTTACTTGCTTTCTTTCCTCATTTGCTTCTTTCTCTTATATCTTGAAACTCTCTTTGTTAGTAAAAGTTCTGAATTGCCTCTTACCCCATATTCTCCTCTTAACGAGTTTGGGAGGAGTGTGAATGCTTCTTAACCTTTGTCAACTCGAGAGGTGGAAGAAGAGTGAGGCCAACCGCTACCACCGAGGCTGGAGGCTGGTAAAGGAATGGCAACACCTGTGGTCCCTGATTTCCTTCATGAGGAGATGTAGCGGGTGAGATAAGGTACTCACCATGGCATGGTCACCATTATGTTGCAGGATGAGGTTCCTGACCATAGGTCGATCAATCCGCGAGGCACTCCAGTAAATCATACATGCAAGTTTTTTTTCTTTTTGCATGCTTTGCCTGTGTAGCCTCCTCCTAGCTAGTGAGAAGGGACTACTCTCCTAGTGGGTCAGATCCGAGGAGCGTTGATTAAGGCCTTCACCAGTGAGAGCTTCATGGAGGACCAGGTTTGGACGCTGCAAGTCGACCTAAGGCGTCACTGAGTTTGTGAGCTCCTGCTCTTGTCTCTTTTTGAGTAGGCTCTAAGTGTAGCCTGGGTAGTCTCGGGTCTAACTTTCTTGATACTTTTTGGGTCGGTGCTGCTTTGATAGCAACATCTTCTTTTATAAAGTCCTAATTATAACTTTTGTTAAAAAAATATTTGCCTTTTTCATGATCTGTTAATGTGATTTGCCTACATTGTCTATCTGCTCTGAATGCTTGAACCTGTGACTACACCAGTCGCCAGTATATCAATGTTGCATTGATTGCTTATTCTAGGTTTGCCTTGGCGTTGATCATCCTATTTTATTGAATTTGCCTTAGTGCAAGTCCCCCTGTTTGTGACTGTTTTGGCGTTGGTCGCCCTATATGTGACTGTTTTGGCACCGGTCTCCCTGTTTGCCTGTTCTGGGTTTACCTTAGTACTAACTATCTTATTTTGAGTCCGGTAGCACTGACCTTATTTATAGGATTGTCTTGGCACTATTCGCCCTGTTTTGAATGTCTTGGCTTTGCTTGCCCTATTTTAGTGAATTGGTGCTGGTCACCATGTTTTGGTGAATTGGCGCTAGTCACCCTATTTGCTAAATGTTGTGGTGCCGACCGCCTTATTTTGAATGTTTTTGTGTTGATCGCCCTTTTCTTAGTTTGGTGGCATTGATTGCCCTATCTATTTTGATTATCTTGGTGTGGGTCGCCCTATGTTGAGTGTTTTGGCACTAACCGCCCTGTTTGCATGTTTTTAGCATTGACCACCCTATTTTGAGTGTTTTGGCATTCATCGCCCTGTTATCAGTTAGCACTAACTGCTTGACTTCTAAGATTATTTTGGCGCTGATTGCCCTGATTTACTGAATCGGCGCTTGTTGCCCTGTTTATGACTGTTTTGGCGTTGGTAAACTTATTTGCATGCTTTGGCATTGATCGCCCTATTTTGAGTTTGATGGCACTGATTGCCCTATATGTGTTGTGTTTCGCCATTGACCACCCTGTTTGTTCAATTTTTGCGCTGAATTGCATGTTTCTTTTCGGATATAGTTTGACCTGAAAATCATGGTTAGTTTTAAGAAAAAGTAATTATACATAATGCGTGACATGCCACTTCTAATTGTTTGGCTCCATTTTTTAGAGAGAGTGTCTATGGAAAATCGAGGCCCAATCTACCAATATTCACTTTGAAAAATGATTTTTTGGGTTTTGTTTTGGTTTTCTTCTCTCCTTTTTTTCTTTTTTTTCTTTTGTGAACAAATTGGTGCCGAGGTGCCTTGAAATCAACATTGTGTTCCTCTAAAATGGTGTTGTTTGGCACTTCATGCAAGCCAAATCGGTGCCATTTTAGGGCTGATTCACAGCAATTTATCCCTGATCGGTGTCAACGCGTCCTAAGGATGGAAGTTGAGAGCCTATAAATACCTTATTTATAGCTTAAAAAGGATGTCATTTTGCGCCCCAGGGCTCGATTTTTCCAAATTTTCACACACTCTGCTTAAAAGTAAAACCATTCATTAGTCATGGCATGCAAAGATGGGCCAAGAGGTTGACAAAGGTTGAGAAGACAAATTTGGCCACAAGCTCATGTGTTTCAGTTTGGTACACATTCTAAGGAGATATGTCCAACATATGAGGAGTTTGCAGCTTTATTCGGCAGTAGATCTGAGAGGGCTCCAGTGGCTGCACCGACCAGGACCAGGTTTTTCAAGAGTTTCATGAGGATGTTGGGTCTCTCTGTGGTAGAGGCTAAGGAGCTGGTAGTGGAGGATCATGTAGATCTAGCTGAGCTGGTTGAGCGGTATTCGGATCCACACGAGTTTGTTGACCTGGAGCACCAAAGGTTTAGGACTCGGGCTTTTGGTTTCTGCTTAGTGAGCATTGGAATACTAACTTGTTTAGTAGGCTGTGTAGATTTGATGTGGCGGACCTAGTCCTTCAAACGGAATAAGGTGTTGGGATCGCTAGCATGACTTTGGCAGAGACTATTCTGAACCTCAACCGAGCTTACAAGGTAAATGGGATCTGATCAGCTAAGGCGATCTTGCTTCAACTAAGCATTCTCGAGCTAACTTATTTGGTGATGGGGTGAATGCCTGTCTTAGGATTTGAATAGTATGGGCAAGGTTGAGTCTTGCATGCTTTGGAAAAGGCTTGAATTGTTCTAATTAGGGTACAACTAGATCTGTTTGAGTAAGGGATCTTGCTTGTGGATGCCTATTTCTTTTCTGCGTCATAGCAATGTCTGATCCTATACGTCTGGTTTAAGGATCATCTAAGGGTGGTGGAGCTAGAATGACGTCATCCATATGAGCCATCACAGTATTGATCTAGATGAGTCGTGGTGAGACTTCAGTTAGAGGACAAATGGCTGCAGTGGTTACTGATGCTGAGGCCGGATCAGATTCTGTGGAGGTGTGACTAGTATGAGATTAGCAGGTTTCTGGTTCAGTCTGCTGGATGCCAGGTGGCTTATCTATTTGGTATGGATAGCGTCGCATTCTATCCCGGTTCCAGGCTGATAAGGCAAATGGGGCATGTTCAGGGGTTGCCATGTAACACCCTCGATCCAATCCTGTAAGACTAGACAATGAATGTCACATTTTGTGCTAGAGACACAGGATTACTTATCACACTTACCTCATTATTTATATAAAAATAAGTATTAACTTAAAATTTATTTGAATCCATTACGAGAATTTATTTTGGAAACAACTATAATAAAGAAAAGGTATAAATATTGTTCATACTTAATATATTTGCAGAAGACTTAATAATTAAAAAGTTTTATATTTAGCAATAATCTTTTCTCATAAGTTGTAAAATCTTTATTATTAAGATCCCATTTAAATCATTTAAGCAATTTGATAAGCTATAAATAAAACATAAGGACATAAATCATGTAATTCATAAAATCTATTTTTGGCATCAAAACATATCACTTTTGATCAATTGAATATAAAACTCAATTTAACATATAAAACTTTAAATCATATTATTTAATAATCATGTTGATAATTTATCATATAATTAAAACAATAAATGACAAATTCACTTAAATTATATAAATACCATTCAACTTAAATTACATTTCTTTAAATTAAAATTTCTTATACCACATGCCAAGTTCATAGTACTGTCATGCTCAAGTCAGCTGATACTATCTCCTCCTCCTTTGATGCTGATAATCGAGTACTAAATCATGGATTTTTTTCACTATCTTCAACCTACGCATGAAAAACTCCACACGCTGAGTATTAAATTCAATGGTACTTATTATATACATTAATTTAAATATAGATTTTGAAAAGATATATTTTAGAATTGAGTTGCAAATTATGAAATAATTATTACTAGTACCATAGCAATCATATTACTCAATATAAATATCATATCATGTATTTCTTACCTTTATTTTGTATTTTCAGTTAAGCATACTATTTAATTTAAAATCAACATCCATATTACATACCACAATTATCTTTTTGTTTCCATATTCACTTGTCTTTATCATTAAAACACATAATCTATAACGCCCAAAATTTTAGATCTTAAAATAATATTATTTGGACAGATTATGAATGGTATCACCCAAGAGGGAAATAATATTTTATTTGGACCCGATAATAATATTGAACATAATTAATATTTGTGGAGTTAATTAGATTTTATATTATTAGTCTTAATTAATTAAAGTTAAGATATAAATTTTTCATGACAAAATAAGCAATAAATTATTGGTGAATAGTAGTTTATCGATTTGTGAATAGTACCATTGATCCGGGACTTGAAATTTTTTTTGTCCAAAAAAATTACTATGAATGTCTAATATTTTATTTAATATTTTTGGAGTATGTTAGCATAGTTTAGGTGGGTATAAAATATTTCATGAATATTTTTGGAGAGTTTACGTATTATATGAATAGTGATTTTCTAGTGTGGTATATTGAGGAAAAGAAATTGAGGGATTATTTATATGGAGTTAATTTAATAAATTGGTGGAGTAAATAATAATTGTAGGAGATTTATTTGGTGAATATTTAGAGTCCTTAAATGAGAATACTAGAGACGAAATCCTAGCTCTCCACTTGTCACCACCAAATGAGTTAGCAACAATTATTTCCTTCTTCTTCCTCACTTCAACGCCAACTTCTCTTCTTCTCTTCTTCTTCATTTTTCTTTCATTTTCATACAACTAAACTACATTAAATCCACCAAATTAAACCAAAGAGTAGTAATAAAACTTGGAGAATTAAGTTAAAGGAGGTTACTACAAATTCAAGTAATTTGTGAATTTTAGTTTTGAAGTATTAATAAGTGAATTTCATAGCATATATGTGTTAGATTATGCTCTACATCATGTTCATCTTTTTATTTGGTTATTTTCTTGGTTTTGAATGGTTGTTTTTACTACTTTGAAGAGGTTGGACAACCATCCTCTAAAGGGAAGGAAAAGGCTACGAAATAAGGCTTTCTAAGCTTATTCAAGCTTGTTTTGAAGGTTAGTGCAATAATTTTCTCTTTCCCCTTTCATTTATTTAAGTTTTCAATTTTTAGGTTTAAATGTGATTTTGAGAGTTCAGGTTTTAAATGAAAAGTTGGGGATTTTATGTGAATTGTTTAGAATTGATGAATTTTGATGTTAGATGTGTTCTTAGGTCGGACTAGAAGTCATTTTTCGACCCTTTTATAATTTCCATCTATTTCTAACTTCTTCATGAAAGTTGTAGCTCTATTTTTCAGATTTCCAAACATCCTCTTATGTTCAATTCCAATACTTGTAGCTCAACTTATGATTTAAATACCAAAATTGGTTCTGTTATGGTGTCTCACTTGTATATCCAAATTGATTGTCCATGTTGGCCACTAAAATGGCAAGATAAGGTCTTATGTTCTTTATAAAAGTTGTAGTTCTACTTCTTAGCTTTCTAAATCATCCTCTTGTGTCCAATTTGAATACCTATAGCTCAACTTATGATTTTTATACCAAAACTAGTTCTGCTTTGCCAGTCCACTTATATGTCCGAATTGATTGCCTATTTTGGGCTGATAATCTGAACATGCTCATCACTTAGAATAAATCTCATCTTACTATATTTCGATCATGCATACTAGAGCCCAAAACAAAACCATTCTTTTTCAAATAACCTTATTTCTTATACATAATTCCTTAGCAAAATATTCCATAACTTAACACTTATTACTTCAAAATTAATTAACTTACAACTTGTAAATACTTATCAAAGCTTCTTTATGTTCCAAAACAAAATCATCACTTCTTATTACACATATATGCATAGCTTAAAACACTTAAAAATCAACATTTAAAGGACAAAAACATGCCTTACCACCCTAGGGTGGTTCGGCCTCTTTAGATCACCGAAAGGGAAAAGAATTCCCTTTCATAAAACACCATATTTGAAACCAAAAACACTTAATTAAAAAATTAAAACCATTTCTTAAAAACATTTAGTCTTAAAACTCATTTTTTCACTTTCAACCCTTCTTTAAGTTTTGGCAAAACTCTTAAACATTGAAATACAAGAAAATGGTTTTAACCATCATCAATTTACGTAATAACAAGCTCATTTAAGTTCAAATTAAGCACAAAAATCAAAGAATACAAAGTGTCCTTCACCCACATAGGTTCGGCCACTCTTGGTTAAAGGGGAAAGAAATGTTTCCCTTCCCTTTTAAACATTCCAGCATTCTTAAGAATCATGGAAAATCACGCTTAAGCAAACAAATAACAAGTCTCCAACACATTTCGCAAAAACTCAAAAATTCATTCAAAAATCTAAAGATTAAAACTTAAAGAAAATGAAAAGGGGAATTGAAATAGTAGTGCACTAACCTTCAAAACAAACTTGAAGAAGCTTGGAAAGCCTCACTCTTTGGCTTTCTCCTTCCCTTTTAGAGAGGGTTTACCAACCTCTTCAAAGTAGAAAAAATGCACATTAAAATCAAAAATTAACAAAAGAAATAGATGGAGCATGATTTAATGCATCAATTACATGCCTAACCCTTGAATTCTACTTAGTAAATCACAAATTCTAAAAGTCACAACATACTTGCTTAAATGGTAACTCCAATTTTCTTTGCTTTTAATCACTAATTTCTACTTTTTTCACTTGATTCTTAAGGTTTAGTTGCTAATATTTGGTTTAATTCACAAGATTTGAGGTAGTTTAGTGGTAATAAATTGAAAGAAAATGGAGAAGGAGAAGGAGATGAAGT